>JAYESA010000016.1:118221939-118234439 GCA_036927795.1 Iris macrosiphon | reverse complement strand
ACAGGGACCCCCTAGTTCAGGAGTGATTTTCGGGTTGGTAGCCGGGATCAATAGGACTTCAGTTGTTGTTTTTATTAGCTTTTGGTACCGGATTTGTCCCCGGCTTTTGGTTTGAGACTTGTATTGTATTTGATTCAGGATGTTATTGTATTATTATTATTATTATTGTTGTTGTTGTTGTTTTAGTAGCAGTTGTTTAAACTTTATAGTTGTTAGACTTCTGTGTTATCTTATCGTGCTTAGATTCGTGATTAAGTACTTGTGTTATCTTTATCATATTGCTCCTCCGTTTGGAGTTGAGATCTTAACAGGTACCTATATTATTGTATGAGATTGTTAGCTAGATAGTAGACCTAGACAGCATTCTACCTCCGATGCTGCGGCGTAGGCTGGACGTACCCACGACTCATGCCTGATTTTTTGGGTACGGGATCGTGACATATTTTTTGTGGTGGCCCATGCAGGTCTCGAGCTTCGTAATTAGTGCGATATCGTGGTAGTACAACAATTTAGTTGTACTGCTGCGAGTCTGCTCTAGGATATAGGATCTAGGATGAGAGTGTACTCAATCACGACTAGGAACAATTCTAATCTAATTATTCTGAAATTACTTTCTTTTGAAATATTACTGTCCTTCTTTGATGATATCGTATCTTGTACCGTATTGACTTCTTTTGATCTGTGTTCAGGATATTCCGAAGACACGATCCCATTATACCGTTCCAGCAGTTGCCACCGAGAGGTCTGCTACCTCTCATTCATCTCGTATTCAGGCAGCTGCTACCACTCCACTCACCACTCCTGCGGTTGAGGGAGCATCTGCTTCTCTCGGGGATCCTCCTCCACTTGTCGATCCGAGGACTACCCCAGTCGTTCCGACGGTACCTCCTCTACCACCTCCTGCACCAGTAGACGTTGCACAGTTGTTTGTGTTCTTCATGGAGATGATGAACGCGCAGTACCGCCAAGTGGATGTGATGAGGCTGGGCATTGAGAATGCCCACCAGGTGGCCATGACGGCAATGGACAGAGTGGCTCAGATCCAGCCACAGGCAGATCAGACTCAGCATCCGAGGCCGGACAGTATCATTGACTTCCAGAGGATGCGGCCTAAGGAGTTTCGGGGTACAGAGGGGATCCTGTACGCGGATGACTGGATAGAGCATATTGAGGGGATTTTTCGGCTGGCACAGATTCCAGGCAGTATGCAGATAGAGGCAGCGGGCAGTCAGATGTTCGACCTTGCTTTGACGTGGTATCGCACTAATACGAGGATCGCGGCACCAGGACTTACTTGGGAAAATTTCAAGAGGCTTTTTAAGGAGAAGTTTTTTCCAGATGTGGCGCTCAGTGCTTTGGAGAGCCAGTTCGAGGCACTCGTCCAGGGGAGCATGCTAGTGGACGAGTACGCAGCGGAGTTCTGCCGTCTTGGCAGATTCGTGGAGGGCTTGAGTGAGGCGGCAAAGGCGAGGAAGTTTCGCAAGGGCTTGGTCATGGCGGTCAAGTCTTTGACTAGGAGTGACTGCGAGACGACTTTCGAGCAGATCGTAGGGGACGCTCAGAGGGCAGAGGATGACTTGGAGCTCAAGTCCAAGAGAGGCGGGGATGATTCAGGTAGTGCGAGTGGTAGTGCGGGACCAGCTAAGCGTCCCTATGGGCAGAAGACAGCACAGTAGGATCATGATCAGAGAGTGCCCACTTGTGCCTACTACAGGAAGGCAGGACACACTTGGGATGTTTTTAGGAGTAGGCTGAAGGTGTGTTTGTTTTGTGGTTTCGCTGCTCACCAGATGCGAGATTGCCCCACTGCAACTCCATTTGGTGGAGCACAGGATCGGAGAGTTGGAGCTAGGCCATCTGTGGTACAGTATCATGTCCCACACCAGCAGAGGGAGTGTAAATCCCCTGATTTTTTCAAGATTTTTAAAACTGGATTTTTCAGAATTTTTTGGGATTTTTTGGGAATTTTTACTAATTAAAAACCAGGGTATTTTGGCATTAAATAAAATTAAATATTTTTAAAATATATTAAAATATTATGAAAATAATATTTTTGGGTGTAAAATAAAATACTGGACTTAGGATAATTTTCTGGGAATTTATTGGACCCCAAAAATATTTTTAAAAGCCCAAAAACTATTTATTTAAATAATTTAAATAAACCCAAAATTGAACCAGGTTGAACCGGGTTCAAACCGGGCTGAACCCGGTCCAACCGAACCCGACCGGACCGCCTTAGCGGGTCGGGTCGGGCCCGCCCGAACCCGCTAACACCCCTTCCCCCACGACCCGCACCCCCGCGTTCTCCGGCGGCCGCCAGCTTCTTCCGCCGCCCTCCGCGCCTCGTCGGCCACATCGCCGCCCCTCCGCCTCGCCCGGGCCACGACCCCCTCTCCTCCGCCTCATCCGGCGCCTCCGCCCTATAAATCCCCTCCCCTCTCTCCCTCAGCCAGCCCTCTCCCTCCGCCACCACCACGACCACCACGCCGCCACAGCCTCCCGCCTCGCCGCGACGCCGCCACCGCCTCGCCGTGCTCCGCCCTCGCCAGCGCCGCCCCGGTCCCCTCCTTCCTCCTCCTTCCCCCGACCCAGCAGCAGCCCTAGCAGAGCCGCCGCATAGCTCGGCCGCTCCGGCCGCCTCAGCCCCCGCGTAGCCCGGCCGCCTCCGCGAGCCACCTTCGGCGAAGCCCCCGACCGCCCCCCAGCCTCTCTCCGGCGATCCTCCGATCGCCGCAGCATTCCAAACCCTAACCCTAGACACGTGTCGGACACGTGTCGGACACGAAAAAAATACGGTTTTTGAGCCCTGTTCAGGTACCTGTATCTTTCTCCTCGTAGCCCCGTTTTTGATTCCGTCTGTTGCATCGCGAACCCTGCGTGACCCTCTCGGTGCTCGTGTAACCCGCTCGGTGCATCGCGTCCTGTGGCGATCGTGAACCGCGATCCAAAAACAGGAAAAATAATGCCCTGTTTCACCCCGGAACTGGGTACGCCCCGCCAAACGGGATGACTTGGTCGCGTGCGGTCTTCACCGATATGTGTGCGCCGTCGATACGGACGTGCGGGATTTCGCAGAAGTTGATTTGGATGTGCGTGCACACCGGAATCAACGCGTATCCGCCGACACCGTCCCGTATCCGTCGTTTCTGGAACGCGTCGTAACTTTGTGTATACACGTCGGATCGAAACAAAACTTGCGCCATCGGACTCGTAGCGATACGCTGGTCCTGTGACCCAAGTTTGGTTTGATTCTAAGAACGTTGACGAAATCGCGTGTCGTGGGCCCCACAGGCTCCACTCGACGGGCGGTTTAGTGATCGGCTCATCGGAATCCAATTCTGGAAGTTTCGTTGGGTCCGTACCATCGTTCCTGACCTGTTGACACTAAGTTTGACGAATTTGGAGACCTTTGACCCTGACACATTTTTCGGTGCAAAGCGGGCCCACATGTGGACCCCGCTTTGACCCGAAATTGCCATTTTTGCCCTTGTCTCCAAATTGGACTCAAGGACAGGCGTTTCTAGCTGATTGATATTTTCTAGATCTGATGGTAATATTTGTTTCAGCATCCGGAGACGTTCCTGGAGATTTTACGAATACCAGAGCCACAGTTGGAAATTAAACACCAGGCAAGTGTACCTTGCCAACATTGCAGTTCTTGTTACTTATTTCCTTGACTTATATATATATATATATATTGTTGTACATGCTTGACCTAGGACCGTGTGACTTACTTAGCGTCCGATTAATAGTCGGGTGCCAACACTGTACGCAAAGTTGTGTAACGTCATTTAGAGATGGATATCGTGACCCTTTACATTCTCGTACTTGTCCTATCAAGTACATCATAACCCAGGACACATGACACTATTCATGGACAGGATCTTCCTGAGATATTCGTGGTGATTCTGTATAGGATGCAGGACTTGACATTGACATTATGTTCCTAGATACTATATGACTTGTTGCATTAGATATGATCCCGCTGACATGGACATGAGACGTTATGGTCATGATATACGTGGTTACATTGGGTGGGAAGAGACACACAGGCTACAGGCTGATTTATATATATATTTATTATGGTGAGGCCAGACTCTATATCAGAGCTAGGCACTCTATTAGTGTTATATTTATTGTGAGGCCTCAGACTCTATATCAGAGCTAGGCACTCTATTAGTTATATTACTGCTACCGGCTCCCCGACACAGAGCTTGTAGTGGTCTCAGCCTGAGTTTAGTGATGCTCTCAAATTGCATTTCACATAGCTGGTTATATAGATTACCCTACTTAGTTCATTTACTATTATACTGCATTTTGGCTTGTATCTTCTGTACCTTGTTACGTCCCTCTAAGGACCTGGTCCCTTGCCAGTTTTGAAGCATAGACCGCTGTGGAGCCGGGTTGGAGTTGCTGATGTGTGTTGCTTTGTCATGCAGGAATTTGGTGCCAGGTACTTACATCTTTTCTTCCGAAATATTGGTTATTATTTATATTGTTTACTCATCTGCTGATATAGCCTAGTTTTATAGACTCACATTCATTTTCGAGTCTATTCGAGCTTATGGGTTATTGGCGGCCGACTTTAGCACATGTAGCTCATTCTTGTATATTCTGTTCATTGTGGATTGAGGCATAGGTATTTATATTCACTTGACTATATAGATAGTGACCCTTTTAGTACAGCTTATACGTATTCGAATCGGACCAGAGTCTGGTCGAATGTGTAGCTGGCATGTTACGTATTCCTAGTCCTACGTATTTTGGGACTGGAGCATGACAGGGATATATCCTAGCAGGGCAGGGCTTATGCGTTGACGGTCGAGGAGGCGGGTATTGGGTTAGCAGGTGTAAACTCCCTCATCCAAAATAGGTATTTTGTATATATTTTATATTATTATATTTATTATAGATGTTA
Organism: Iris macrosiphon; assembly: GCA_036927795.1. NCBI lineage: Eukaryota > Viridiplantae > Streptophyta > Magnoliopsida > Asparagales > Iridaceae > Iris > Iris macrosiphon. The sequence goes on along the minus strand of JAYESA010000016.1, from coordinate 118,229,521 downwards.
AGTTTATTTAGAGTATTCTCTTATTTAATTAGAAAATAAATTTTTTTAATATATTTACTTATATAAATATTTATTTAGAATTATTTTTAGGCTATTTTAGATTATTGAGATTTTTTCATAATTTTTAGTTAATTAAAAACTAGTAACACTAATTTCCTAGGACTTTGAAGAATTTATTTTATGTTCAAACTTAATTAAAAATATCCCAAACTTTATTTTATGTTCTAAATAATAAAATATATTTTCTAGAATTTTTTGGTAATTTTCTGATTATTTTAGCATTTATTTTGAGTTAATTATGAAAAACTGAATTAAAAACTAATTTCTGAAAAAGAAAACCCAAAAAGTAATTAATTCTGCCCAGTCAGCAAACAGGGGGGCCCACATGTCAGCCTCCCGCAGTGAACAGTGACGGGCCCGCCTGTCAGTGACCGTGGGGTGAAGCCGAGCCGACCTCGAGCCGAGCCGAGTCAGAGTTCGACTCGGACTCAGCTGAGCCGAGCCGCGTCAGTTTCGGACCATTCGATTTGGGCGGGGCAGCGTGGATGGCTGCCACGTGGCGCTTTCTGAGCCGCGGCTGCACTCTCTCTCCTCTATATATATATAATAGTTTAAGTTATTTTCTAGGATTTTTCTTGAGCCGATTTTTGGAGAATTGCCATCTAGGGTTCCTTCATCTTCCAGAAGCCATTGCGCATAGCTCCGGACTCCAAACGAGGCCTAGTTTCTTACGTTAGAAAGATATTGAGATTAGATTTCTGATTATATAATTTATATTATGGAATTATGAGTATTAAATTCTGGAAAATTCGTAGAGCACAGCATGTCCGAAAATAGACGTGTTTCAATATTTTTGCGATTCCGGGAGAACCCGGAATCAGAATCATGAACCGTTTAAAGTTTCAGAAAGCTAATGTTGAGATCATTAACATATGTTTTTCCCAGAATTTAATTCGAAGTATTTATATACTGTTAATTCTGTAGAACTTTTAGGTTAGAATTTAACCATCGGTGCACAATACAAAATTTGTATGTGCCATAATTCCCAAACGAATTTGCATTCGGACGAGCCGTAAATTCCAGAATATTCTTGACTCTGAAATCTACAGGAAATCATGCATGAAAGTTGAGTTTGTGTCGTTTGACTTTTCGGTCAACAGATCGCCTCGATTTGCGTGCCATGAGTCTCGAGTTGATAAAATTCAGTTTCTTTGGACAAAATTTAGGAATTAACATAAAAATCAGAATAATAAGATTAAAATAGAATTTTAGAGTAATTATTCCAGAATTAAATAAATTAAAATAAATTATCTTTTGACGTGATAAATTTGTAATACATAGGTTATTTGGACTGTGACTTGGACTCTGATTCATACCAGCAGCAGGACCCCAGGCAAGATACCTTGCCAAATTATTTATAGTATTTTGCATGCTTAGTATATTTTTGTATATTTATTATATTTCTGTTTATTCTTGCATGTGTAGTTTTCTTTCAATCATTACTATGTATTAGATATGTTGACACACACATGGCACTTAGTATCATAGAGGACAATCATTAGGCGTATGGGCTTTTAACCACTCTGGTAACACCGTAGTCACTAGCACGCACTATGGTGGGTCGTGTCCGATGGTCGCTACTCCAGAGGTATGTCGATTGATGGAGTCCGAGGGTCGCTACCCCAGAGGTATGTCGGCTGATGATGTCCACTGACGAGCGTGAGATTATGAGGATTAGATCGAGTAGCCTACCCTTGCCCATACGTCGAAAAGTTGTCCTCATTTGCATTCATATAGATGGTCTTGTACAACGTACTTATTTATTTTCAAATAATATGCATGTTTACTGTATTCAAATTGGCTCGTATTTTCTGTATCTTGTTACGTCCCTCTGAGGACCTGGTCCTCTGCCAGGTGTATCTGTTCTTGAGTAATTGCAGGAGCACAGATTTGGATGATTACTTGTGTTGCGAGGATGTCTTCTCTTCGAGCCCATGGTCGTTAGCTGGTATTCCTATATTGTATTTGTTGTGTTGTACTTTTCCATTCGAGTTGGTAGTGGATTTGTTTCCATCCAACTATCATCCTTAGATATTTATGTTAAGATCTAGTTATATAGATGCTGGTTATTATTTATATCTGATTTTTGCGGATGAGATTTAGATTATACCCTGTGACTTGTGATATATTTTATACCACTTGTGGATTGATATTCATATTACAGCGTACGTGTGGATTTTGGTTTCCATATATTGGAGTTGCCATATCCATGCGGCTGGCATGCTTACGTGTTCCTAGTCCTATGTACTTTTGGGACTGGGGTATGACATATTTTTGTGGTGGCCCATGCAGGTCGAGAGCATATTGTCTCGGTTACGTTACTGTACCGAGCAAGCCTGCACCTAGGACTAGAGTATAGGATCTCATCCATAATTAACTATGATTCATCTTCCTCCTATCTGTTCTATTTGAACAATTGTATCATGCTTGATTCATGTGCTTCCCTAATAGTTCTTTAAGTATAGCCTTCTCCTAGAATATAGAAGTTTCTGTTGATTAGATGATAAGCAGAGTAACCTTCCTATTCAGAGTACAACTAGAGTGTTGACACATTACTGAGTAGAATACTTAAATGAACCATAGCACCCTTACCTGTAGATGGATTGACCATTACCCCTTGATTTATTATGAAGACTTAAAGAGTAGTATAGACACTACTAGAGTTAGTTAGAAATTTACCATAATGTTTGACCCTAGTATGGAGGAACCAATAGAAAACCAAAAGTGAATATTAGGACTGAACCTAACCCTCATAGTTAGATAGTATTGGAGAACTATAAACTTATATCATTGTCTTGTTATTAGTAGACAGCACCCTAGGAAGCCTAGATGAATGCAATCAATACTTCTCCCTTGATCATACCTCGAACATTCAACTAGTATACCACTCCCCCTTGAAAAACCATTATGCTACCTAGAGCCCCTCTATTTCACATATTGTTCCTCTGTGACCTTAACGTTCGCTAATTGTGCGACGACCAAAATTACGTTCTTCTTTTCTTTATCTTTCAACTCGTGCCACCAGACACTTCTGATAGTAGGCCAAGTAATTTATTTCTTTGTTAAGGACACATAGTTTGCTAGGATTATAGTTGTAATCTTGAATTTTGAAATTGTGTGCTTAGTAGTTAGAACTTGATAGTTAAGTTATTCTTGTAGATTGAGACCTGGTGCTTATCCCTTAGTTTTAAATTGCGTAACTTGTACCACACCTCAATACGAGTTATATTCCCTTTTCCTTGAGGCCGGTAACTGTTCCATTCTTACTATTGACACTTGCACTATGACTAAGAGTTAAGACGACCATGACCTATGTAATATAAGAGGATACCCTAACAAGTACCAAGACCCCTTCTCGAAGACCTTAACAGGAGCTTCTACGGTACCCTTAAGACTGTCACAGTATTAGTTTATTGTTTTAAGTTGGGTAGTATACCTCACAACCTAGTATCACATAGTCTTTTGACCTATTATTGAAGTGTGATTGAACAACATTAATTGTATACTAGCATAAGACGACAGTGGTTATTCAGACAATAGAAGTTAGAGGTCCTTGCCCACATTTGGTCGACTAGCGACATAGACAAGGAGTCTTTTATTATTGTTGCTTAGTTGTTTTATTTTGTGAACTTGAATTAATTTTTACCTCCTTTCATCATCATCTAGCATACTTATATTTGCTGTACTACCTTGACTTATGCTGCTATTATAGCCTAGTTTTGCAAGCTTACTCTTTTATCGAGCTTGATCATGAGATATGTATTATTGGGGATGCCTACTAATACATTTCAGAATTAGTGTATTAAGGTCTAGCTAACCTTAGTGTGCTTGATTCGCCCTTCGTAATACTACTTTACGTGGATTGAGATATGTAGTGATTGGTAGACGAATATACTTGCCCTAGTCATGTCTGAGCGTATCGTATCGGCTACATAATTGTACTAATACGAGCATGTGAATAGGAATTACCAAAATAGGATTTCAATCCACAACTACTTTAACAATTCACATTTGAATTCTTTAAACGCCTTGATCCCGATACTTCTATTCTATTACCTCGCCCTTGAACTCTTTATTATTGATCTCCGTCTTCCCTTATTTCGGAAAGACGAAACCTCATGCTCGGTATAAGTTTGATACACAGAGAGTACTAGATATACCCCATAGGCCGATCACATACTTGAGGATTATTCTTTCATAATTAAGGACATATCACATATGATATAATCGGCGTTGAAGTTTTGAGGATTGAATGACATGAGTAAATAAATTAAGGAATATTTTTCTTAAAGTATATAGCCTTCTGTGATAGATGGGTAAATTCTAAGTTGGGTAGCAGTGCATTGGCAACTCGAGAGAAATTTCTTTTAGATTGTGATCGAATAAGATTAGATTGGGAGAGGTTCAAGCCATTTTAATTTTGAGAATTTTAGAAGAATGACTAAGATGATGAGGATTAATAAATTTTAAAAATCTTGATATTGAGGACCCAATATTTATACCTTAAGTACATAATTTTAATTTTTGAGTATTGAAGGTAAAATCATCAATTTGAATTTGAAGGATAAATATATAATTTCAGACTTGAACATTGGTGGACTGCATTTAAATAATTTTTTAATTTGATGATTTAAATTAAGAATTTAAAATTTGATGGTTGGACTACCTATTTGAAATATTGAGGATGTGAATGGAATTTAAAAAGTTGAAGAATAAAAAAAAAATTATAAGTGAAAATAGGAATAATATTGGACTCGAATTACTTCTAGAGGAGATTATGATAGTTGGAGATCGTGAGGTAAAATTTGATATGGGTTATTTAAATCTTAAAGATATTATATGGATTCAATTTAAATTTGGATATTGATGATTTGGAAAAGTGAGAAGAGATTACAATAGGTTGAATTTTGATTTGAACAATGATTATCTTAATTTTGAAGTGATCGCGATAGATTTGAATAGATTTTGTTATTCAAATTTTTGGAAGAGATTGCGATTGACGTACCTTATGTACGAATGTGAAGGATTTAACAAATTATGCCTTATTTTAATTTCGAGGACGAAATTGTTTTAAGTTGGGTAGATTGTAAACTCCCTCATCCAAAATAGGTATTTTATGTATATTTTATATTATTATATTTATTATAGATGTTGAATTTATTTAGAGTATTCTCTTATTTAATTAGAAAATAAATTTTTTTAATATATTTACTTATATAAATATTTATTTAGAATTATTTTTAGGCTATTTTAGATTATTGAGATTTTTCCATAATTTTTAGTTAATTAAAAACTAGTAACACTAATTTCCTAGGACTTTGAAGAATTTATTTTATGTTCAAACTTAATTAAAAATATCCCAAACTTTTATTTTAGGTTCTAAATAATAAAATATATTTTCTAGAATTTTTTGGGAATTTTCTGATTATTTTAGCATTTATTTTGAGTTAATTATGAAAAACTGAATTAAAAACTAATTTCTGAAAAAGAAAACCCAAAAAGTAATTAATTCTGCCCAGTCAGCAAACAGGGGGCCCACATGTCAGCCTCCCGCAGTGAACAGTGACGGGCCCGCCTGTCAGTGACCGTGGGGTGAAGCCGAGCCGACCTCGAGCCGAGCCGAGTCAGAGTTCGACTCGGACTCAGCTGAGCCGAGCCGCGTCAGTTTCGGACCATCCGATTTGGGCGGGGCAGCGTGGATGGCTGCCACATGGCACTTTCCGAGCCGCGGCTGCACTCTCTCTCCTCTATATATATATAATAGTTTAAGTTATTTTCTAGGGTTTTTCTTGAGCCAATTTTTGGAGAATTGCCATCTAGGGTTCCTTCATCTTCCAGAAGCCATTGCGCATAGCTTCGGACTCCAAACGAGGCCTAGTTTCTTGCGTTAGAAAGATATTGAGGTTAGATTTCTGATTATATAATTTATATTACGAAATTATGAGTATTAAATTCTGGAAAATTCATAGAGCACAGCATGTCTGAAAATAGACGTGTTTCAATATTTTCGTGATTCCGGGAGAACTCGGAATCAGAATCATGAACCGTTTAAAGTTTCGGAAAGCTAATGTCGAGATCATTGACATATATTTTTCTCATAATTTAATTCGAAGTATTTATATACTGTTAATTCTGTAGAACTTCTAGGTTATAATTTAACCATCGGTGCACAATACAAAATTTGTATGTGCCATAATTCCCAAACGAATTTGCATTCGGACGAGCCGTAAATTCCAGAATATTCTTGACTCTGAAATCTACAGGAAATCATGCATGAAAGTTGAGTTTGTGTCGGTTGACTTTTCGGTCAACAGATCGCCTCGATTTGCGTGCTATGAGTCTCGAGTTGATAAAATTCAGTTTCTTTGGACAAAATTTAGGAATTAACATAAAAATTAGAATAATAAGATTAAAATAGGATTTTAGAGTAATTATTCCAAAATTAAATAAATTAAAATAAATTATCTTTTGACGTGATAAATTTATAATACATAGGTTATTTGGACTGTGACTTGGACTCTGATTCATACCAGCAGCAGGACTCCAGGCAAGATACCTTGCCAAATTGTTTACAGTATTTTGCATGCTTAGTATATTTCTGTATATTTATTGTATTTCTATTTATTCTTGCATGTGTAGTTTTCTTTCAGTCATTACTATGTATTAGATATGTTGACACACACATGGCACTTAGTATCATAGAGGACAATCATTAGGCGTATGGGCTTTTAACCACTCTGGTAACACCGTAGTCACTAGCACGCACTATGGTGGGTCGTGTCCGATGGTCGCTACCCCAGAGGTATGTCGATTGATGGAGTCCGAGGGTCGCTACCCCAGAGGTATGTCGGCTGATGATGTCCACTGACGAGCTTGAGGTTGTGAGGATTAGATCGAGTAGCCTACCCTTGCCCATACGTCAAAAAGTTGTCCTCATTTGCATTCATATAGATGGTCTTGTACAGCGTACTTATTTATTTTCAAATAATATGCATGTTTACTGTATTTAAATTGGCTCGTATTTTCTGTATCTTGTTACGTCCCTCTGAGGACCTGGTCCTCTGCCAGGTGTATCTGTTCTTGAGTAATTGCAGGAGCGCAGATTTGGATGATTACTTGTGTTGCGAGGATGTCTTCTCTTCGAGCCCATGGTCGTTAGCTGGTATTCTTATATTGTATTTGTTGTGTTGTACTTTTCCATTCGAGTTGGTAGTGGATTTGTTTCCATCCAACTATCATCCTTAGATATTTATGTTGAGATCTAGTTATATAGATGCTGGTTATTATTTATATCTGATTTTCGCGGATGAGATTTAGATTATACCCTGTGACTTGTGATATATTTTATACCACTTGTGGATTGATATTCATATTACAGCGTACGTGTGGATTTTGGTTTTCATATATTGGAGTTGCCATATCCATGCGGCTGGCATGCTTACGTGTTCCTAGTCCTATGTACTTTTGGGACTGGGGTGTGACAGCAGGTATATCTCTTTGTTCTTCTTCCTGTCCTTTTTTA
>JAYESA010000016.1:118209166-118211666 GCA_036927795.1 Iris macrosiphon | reverse complement strand
GCTTTATAGTTTTTATCATTTAACTGGAACTGCTGTTAGAGGTGTACTTGCTCCAATCCTGACTGAATATATTTTTTAGAGGATCCGGAGGATTGGTGTCCGACGTATTATGGACCTCAGCATGTCGATGGTGCAGACAGGGACCCCCTAGTTTAGGAGTGATTTTCGGGTTGGTAGCCGGGATCACTAGGACCTCAGTTGTTGTTTTATCAGCTTTTGGTACCGGATTTGTCCCCGGTTTTGGATTGAGACCTTGTATTGTATATGATTCAGGATGATATTGTATTATTATTATTGATGTTGTTGTTGTTTTAGTAGCAGTTGTTTAGACTTTGTAGTTGTTAGACTTCTTTGTTATCTTATCGTGCTTAGATTCGTGATTGAGTACTTGTGTTATCATTATGATATTGCTCCTCCGTTTGGAGTTGAGATCTTGACAGGTATATATATTGATTGTGTGAGATTGTTAGCTAGATAGTAGACCTAGACAGCGTTCTACCGCCGATGTTGTGGCGTAGGCTGGACGTACACATGACTCATGCCCAATTTTTTGGGTGCGGGTCATGACACATTTTTGGTGGCGGCCCATGCAGGTCTCGATTCGCAATTAGTGCAATATCGTGGTGGTACAACGATTTAGTTATACTGCTGCAAGCCTGATTTAGGATATAGGATCTAGGATGAGAGTGTACTCAATCACGACTAGGAACAATTCTAATCCAATTATTCTGAAATTGCTTTCCTTTGAAATATCACTGTCCTTCCTTGATGATATCGTATCTTGCGTCGTATTGACTTCTTTTGATCTGTGTTCAGAATGCCTCCGAAGACTCGATCCTATTGTACCGTTCCAGCAGTTGCCACCGAGAGGTCTGCTACCTCTCGTCCAGCTCGTATTCAGGCAGCTGCTACCTCTCCACTCACCACTCCTGCGGTTGAGGGAGCATCTGCTTCTCTCAGGGATCCTCCTCTACCTGTCGATCCGAGGACTACCCTAGTCGTTCTGGTGGTTCCTCTACCACCTCCTGTACCAGTAGACACCGCTCAGTTGTTTGCGTTCTTCAGAGAGATGATGGACGCGCAGCACCGTCAGGTGGATGTGATGAGGCTGGGCATTGAGAATGCCCACCAGGTGGCCATGACGGCAGTGGACAGAGTGACACAGATTCAGCCACAGGCAGATCAGACTCAGCATCCGAGGCCGGGAAGCATCATTGACTTCCAGAGGATGCGGCCCAAGGAGTTTCAGGGTACAGAAGGGATCATGTACGCGGATGACTGGATAGAGCAGATTGAGGGCATCTTCAGGCTGGCACAGATTCCAGATAGCATACAGATAGAGGCAGCGGGCAGTCAGATGTTCGACCTTGCTTTGACGTGGTATCACACTGATACGAGGATCGCGGCACCAGGGCTTACTTGGGAGGCTTTCAAGAGACTTTTTAAGAAGAAATTTTTCCCAGATGTGGCGCTCAGTGCTTTGGAGAGCCAATTCGAGGCACTCATCCAAGGGAGTGTTCGAGGAACTCATCCAAAGGAGCATGATGGTGGATGAGAGTTCTGCCGTCTGGGCAGATTCATGGATGGCTTGAGTAAGACAGCAAAGGCGAGAAAGTTTCACAAGGGCTTGGTAATGGCGGTCAAGTCTTTGACTAGGAGCGACCGCGAGGCGACTTTCGAGCAGATAGTAGAGGACGCTCAGAGGGCAGAAGATGACTTGGAGCTCAAGTCCAAGAGAGGCAGGGATGATTCAGGTAGTGCGAGTGGTAGTACGGGACCGGCTAAGCGTCCCTATGGGCAGAAGATAGCGCACCAGGGTCAGGATCAGAGGGTGTCCACTTATGCCTACTGCAGGAAGGCAGGACACACTTGGGATGTTTGTAGGAGGAGGCTGAAGGTGTGTTCGTTCTATGGATCCGCTGCTCACCGGATGCGAGATTGTCCCACTGTACCTCCATTTGGTGGAGCACAGGATCGGAGAGTTGGAGCTAGGCCATCTGTGGCACAGCATCATGCCCCGCACCAGCAGAGGAAGATACCCCAGCAGGGTAGGGCTTATGCGTTGACGGTCGAGGAGGCCGATGCTACGGGTATCGGGTTAGCAGGTCTGTCTCTTTGTTTTTCTTTCTATCATTTTATATTCTTTGTCGTGTGCTTCATTAGTACCTGTTAGACTTTCTTTGTGCTGTGATAGATAGTGTAGTGACCCTGATTAAGATTATGATAACACGACCAGTAGGACCATGATCTTGCATGTTGTTTAGGTAGAATTTCTTGACTGTAATTGTTGGGGGTTTGACCTAGAAGAAGTGCGATCTACTTTAAATTTCGAGGACAAAATTTTCTAAGGAGGATAGGCTTGTCACTACCCCATTTCCAGAGTAGGGTATTTTTTTTATTTTAATTTGGTTAATTGTATATTTATCATAAATATTTGTATTAATATTTAATTATTGGTTGTATTATTTTTTTATTAGTTATTTTAGTGTTTTGGCTAGTC
>JAYESA010000016.1:118171666-118204166 GCA_036927795.1 Iris macrosiphon | reverse complement strand
ATTGGATCTCAAAACCTTGAGATACCAAGGTATTGAGGGTAGTGAGGTATAGGGGTATCGAGGTATTGAGGTAGCCTATATATATATATATATATATATATATTAATGTAATATATAATATATATAGGTATATATATATATATAGTTAGCTATAGTTAGTTAGAGTTAGAGGGTAAGGTATCTCAATAACTTGAGATACTAAGGTATTGAGGTATAGGGGTATCGAAGGTATTGAGATATTGCCTATACTAGATTTTATATATATATATATATATATATATATATATATATATATATATATATATATATATATATATATATATATATTGATATTGATATTACATATAGTAGTATATATAAGTATATATATAGATAGTTGGTTAGTTAGCTAGTGTTAGTGAGAGGATAATGCGAGGTACCTCAATACCTTGAGATACTCAAGGTATTGAGCGTCGGGGCGAGGTATTGGGTTGTAGCCTAGGAATGAGGTTAGAGATGCTTTTATATATAGAGAATAAGGGAGGTGAGATGGCACCTCACTCTAAAAACAAAGGTGGCGGTGACGTGGCATAATTCCAACCACACATTTCATAATTGGCAATTTGCACTTAACCCCCTCCCCTCGTTTGTGTGGTTGAGATTGTGCCACATCACCGCCACCCTTGTTTTTAGAGTAAGGTGCCATCTCACCTCCCTTATTCTCTTTATATATATAGTTATATATATATATATATATACGTGCTAGTATATATTAAAGAGGGTATAGGCGGGGTATATAGCGTAGGTTGAGGTATCGGATACCGAGGGTATCCCGGTATCTCAAGGAGGCGTGTTTGAGGGTTTATTAGCTTAATACCTAGTTTTGACCTAAAATTTTAAGGGCACCCTAGTTTGACCTAGAGTTGACCGTAGTTGCCCCGGTTGACCGTCAAAGTCAACTTTTGACCTAGTTTTGACCCAAAGTTGACTTTTTGGACCCATAGTTGACTTTTTGACCCAGATTTTACCGGTTTGACCCGATTGACCTAGAACAACCATAGAAGCTTGTTTTTAGTTATTTTATATCTGTTTAACTCTTTAGAACCCCGTTTAACCTTACTTTTTGCAATAGGTCATTGTGACGCCAGTTCGGATCGCCAGTTGCTCAGGACATCAGGCGAGTACATTCTCTGATAGTTTTTATTATCTGATGATTATTATGATTTAGCTTCTAGTATAGTATTATATGATTTTCTAGCACAATACGAACTAGTATTTCTGGATTTATTTACTTGCAACACATATATTTCTGGCCTCTATTCTGGAATCACCTACTGGCATCACATCATGACTCACTACAGGCATCACTCTTTTTTATGGTTGGACTCATACTTGATTTACGTGTCGAGTCTTGGATTCACTTATACTAGTTGGGGCGGGGAAATACTCGAGTAGACATGTAAATATTCCTAACTGGAATCACTGAATCATCCACCTCTGGTCTAATCTGAAATGATAGCAGCCGCTTACCCAGTGTGCGGTGAGCCGTACTTACCCCTAGCCATTTTGTCAGCACCCTGATTTTTCAGAATATTTTAAAAGCATTTTCTCATAATTTTCTGTAATTTTCGGGAATTAAAACTAAGGTATTTTATGATTAAAGGATTTTTAAATAATATTAATTAATATTAAAATATTATGGAAATAATATTTTCTAGTGTAAAATGAAAAAGTGGACATATGGTAATTTTTTGGGAAATTATTGGACCCCAGAAGCATTTTTAAAGCCCGAAAAACTAATGTACATTTAAACCGAATTAAACCCGTACCAAACAACCAACACCCCACAGCCGACCGCCCGCAGCCCTAGCACGGACACAGTGGCCCGGACACAGCCGCCCTAGCTCCGGATACAGCAGACTCGAGACAGGACACAAAACAGTCACCCGGACACGAGGAATTCTCTTCCACGGAGCCCTGTTCAGGTAACCCGTTCTCTCTCCTTGTTATTCTGTTTTTCGTTCCGTCAGTTGTGTCGCGTAGACTGTGTAACCCTCTCGATGATCATGCAACCCGCTCGGTGCGTCGCGTCCTGTGGTGATCGTAAACCGCGATCCAAAAACAGGAAAACTAACGCCCTGTTTCACCCCGGAACTGAGTGCGTCCCTCCAAACGGGACGACTTGGTCTCGCGCGGTCTTCACCGAAATGTGCGCGCCGTTGATACGGACGTGCGAGATTTTGCAGAAGTTGATTTGGATGTGCGTGCACACTAGAATCAACGCGTATCCGCCGACAACGCCCCGTATCCGCCCGTTCTGGAATATGCCGTAACTTCGTGTACACACGTCGGATCGAAAAGAAACTTGTGCCATTGGACTCGTAGCAATACGCTGGTCCTGTGACCCAAGTTTGGTTCGATTCGGAGAACATTGACAAAATCGCGTATCGTGGGCCCCGCGGCTCCACTTGACGGGCGATTTTGTGATCGGCTCATCGGAATCCAGTTCTGAAAGTTCTGTTGGATTTGTATCATCGTTCCTGACTTGTTGACACTAATTTTGAGGAATTTGGAGACCTTTGATCCTGATACATTTTTTGGTGTAAAGCGGCCCACATGTGGACCCCGCTTTGACCAGAAACGGTAATTTTTGCCCTTTTGTCCAAATTGGACTTAAGGACAGGCGTTTCTAGCTATTTGATATTTTCTGAGACTGTTGGTGATGTTTATTATAGCTTTTGGAGGAGTACCTGCAGGATCCACTGATACAGGGACCGTTGTTGGTATTCAAACCCCAGGCAAGTGTACCTTGCCAACTTTGCAGTCTTGTTACATATTTTCCTTGATTCATTTATATTGTTGTGCATGCTTGACCTAGGTCCGTATGACTTACTTAGCGTCTGATTATTAGTCGGGTGCCAACACTATACGCAGAGTTGTGTAATATCACCTAGAGATGGGCATTCGTGACCCTTTACATTCTCGTACTTGTCTTATCAAGTACACTATAACCCAGGACACTTGACACTATTCATGAGACAGAATCTTCCTGAGATATTCATGGTGATTATGTATAGGATGCAGGATTTATGACATAGACATTATCTTCATAGATACTATATGACTTGTTGCATTAGCTATGATCTTGCGTGACATGTACATGAGACGTTGTGGACATGAGACGTTGTGGACATGAGATATGTGGTTACATTGGGTAGGGAGAGATACACAGGCTACATGATGTTTTATATATCTATCTACTACTATTGTGAGGCCGTAGACTCTCCAGCAGAGCTAGGCACATTACTCGTTATCACTGCTACCGGCTCCCCGACACAGAGCTTGTAGTAGCTCAGCCTGAGTACTAGTGATGCTCTCACTTGTATTTCACATAGATGGTTACATACTTACCCTATTTATTTCATTATTTGCTGTACTGCATTTATTTTGGCTTGTATTATTTTGTACCTTGTTATGTCCCCTGAGGACCTGGATCCGGATTATGTCCCCAGGATTAGCAGATGAGATCGACCCCGAGGTATACATGTCACCACCCAATTTCCTGAGCCGGGTATTTTTTTTTTAAATTTAGTTAATTGTGTATTATTTATATTTAATTGTATTTATAATTAATTATTGATTGTATTATATTTTTATTGTTTGTTTTAGGGTTTTGGCTAGCCTGGACCCATGTCAGACCCTAGTGGACCCATGTTCGACCCAGCCCACACCCTTGTGAGAATTATTTTGGGGCTTAGAAATATTTATTTTATTTTTAGAAGGTTAGTGGGAGAGATTTGGAGCTAGTTTGAGTGCTTTTGGAACCCGGAACTCAAAACCGAGAGTTAGGAGGGCATTTTGGGTATTTTTGAGACTTGTAAACCCTTATTACATGTGAGACCCAACCCCTATCCACCATTCCCACCCGTGGACAGCAGGAGCAGCCCTCCCCATTCCCATTTCCTTCTTCTTCTTCATTCCTCTTCTTCTCCACTTCTTCTTTCTTCTTCTTTCTTCTCCAAAGTAAGTTCTTCTTCACTTTTCTTCCTTCTTTCTTCCATTTCTTCTTCCTAATTGAACCCTAACCCTACATTTTTCCCTAACCTAGGTGTGAGGAGCTTAGATCTAGTGTGGGAGCTAGATTTGGTGGCTTGGAGCTTGAGGGAGGTGATTTCTAGGGGTTGTGAGACTTTGGCCTTGGGATTCCAACTCCCAAGAGGTAAAACCTAACTTTTCCCTTCCTAATTATTTTTGTGTAGTGTAATTAGTATTGTAGAACCTTCCTAGACCCTTAGGCTACCCGTGGGAGGAAGTTGGAACTAGTTGGGTAGTGTTTGGAGACTTTAACACTAGGTTTTGTGTCAATTTCGGGTGAAATCCGAATTTGGCCCAATTTTGGATGATGCCCTAGGTTAGATGGACCTAGGTAGAGGTTGTCGGGTGTCTTGAGGGTGAGTGCGTGTCTCCGTTCGGACACGGGAAGCCGCATCGCGGAGAAACGGGCATTTCGGGCGAAATTGGGGCTTTTCATCATCGCCAATTCTAAGTGCGTGCGTGTTTCTGCCACGGGCCTAGAATCGATGCGGGAGCACATTTTCTAGGATCTAGACATCGTGTAGAGCGCGTGGGTAAATTTTGGGCCGATTCCGAGTTCGTTTGGTGTACGTTTCAGGAGGTTTTCCGAGCCGCGCACTACGTGTTCGTCGAAATGACCGAACGGCCATTTCGACTTGGGTTCCTCGTTTCGGGCTTGTGCGCGCGTTGGGTTAGTATCGGAGAGTGTGTGCTAGAGTTTTCGAGTTATATTTTATATATTTTAGGGTATTGGTGAGTGTCAGGGTCGTTGGGCGTGAGTGGGACGTGTGGTTTGAGTGTTGTGGTTGAGTGTGTGTCTTTATATATATATATATATTTATATGTGTCTATATATATATATATATATATATATATATATATATATATATATATATATTTATATTTATATATATGTATGTGTGTTTATGTATATATATTTATGTATATATGTGTGTATTTATATCTATGTGCTTGTGTGTGTATACGTCTATGTGTATATATATGTATATGTGTAAGTGTGCTTGTGTGTGTATATGTATATATATATATAGGTGTATGGATATATATATAGTTGAGAGTGTGTGTAGATATATATAGATATGTATATATATTGAGTGTGTATATATATATATAACTATGTATATATATGTATGTGTGTGTGTGTGTTGTTATGTGTTTTAGTGTGTGTGTGAGTGTGTTAGTGTGTGTTAGTATATAGAGATATAGGTGTGTATATATATGTATTTAGTTGATATATATATAGATATATATATATATGTATATATATATATATATATATATAGAGTGATATATATATACGTATATAGGAGTGTGTGTGTGTGTGTTTGAGAGAGGGGGGGAGTGCCCAGCAAACTGGACAGCAGCTGCAGCAGCAGCTTTGTTGCTCCAGCAGCGCACGCAGCAGTAGCCGCTGCAGCGAGCAGCAGCAGCCGCGCAGGCGCCGCGGCGCGCGCCGCGGCAGCAGATCGCTGCAGCGCTCGTGCAGCAGCAGCAGCAGCAGAACAGCTTCAGCAGCAGCAGTAAATGCTGCAATAGCAGCAGTACAAGCCAGGCATCAGCAGCAGCAGTTTACGCAGCAATGCGAGGGAGAAAGAGATAGATATAGACATATAGATACATATATCTATAGATGAATAGTTAGATAGATTATGGATAGATTAGATAGATAGACACATAGCTAGATAACTAGTAGATAGATAGATAAGTAAATAGTTAAGTAGTTAGATAGATGCATAGATAGATAAATAGATACGTATATAGATAGATAGGTATCTATGTTTTAATAGATAAATAGGTATATAGTTAGATAGATTGATAAATAGATGAGTAGATACATAGATAGAAAATAGATAGATAGTTAGATAACTAGATAGATAGATAATAATTAGATAGTTAGATAGTTAAATAGATAAGTAGATAGATAGATGGACATAGATAGCTACCTAGATATAATAGGTAGATAGATTTATTAATAGATTGATAGATTCATAAATAGATAGATAGTTGATAGATAGAAAGGCATAGATAGATAGATACGATAGGTATTTGGATATATCTATCTATAGGTATAGATATATAAATACATATAACTAGATATATTATAGCTAGATATATAGATATGTAAGGTAAGGTAAGGTAAGGTAAGGTATTGGGTATATCTATATAGGTATATTCCCATATGTATTAGATATCTATATTTTAGCCTAGATTATAGCTAGACATATATGTTTGTGCATAGTAAGTTAGCTAGAGGGGTAGTCGGGTTGAGTTTAGAGCGGTATCTCAATACCTTGAGATATCCAAGGTATTGAGTTTCGAGCGGGGTTTTTGAGCATTAGCCTAGGAAATATCTTGGAGTGATTTTTATATGCTTATGTGTATATATTTACGCGTGCTAGCATAGGTTTTAGAGGGTATAGGCGGGGTATATAGCGTAGGTTGAGGTATCGGATACCGAGGGTATCCCGGTATCTCAAGGAGGCGAGTTTGTGAGTTTTCTAGCTTAATGACCTCGGTTTGACCTAGAATTTCAGGAGCACCCTAGTTTGACCCAGACTTGACCGTAGTTGACTCGGTTGACCGCCAAAGTCAACTTTTGACTTAGTTTGACCCAGAGTTGACTTTTTGGACCAAGAGTTGACTTTTTAACCCAGATTTCACCGGTTTGACCCGTTTGACCTAGAACGACCCTAGAAGCCTATTTTTAATTATTTTATATCAGTTTAACTCATTAGAACCCTGTTTAACCTTACTTTTCGCATTAGGTCCTTGCGACACCGGTTCGGATCGCCAGTTGCTCAGGACGTCAGGCGAGTACATTCTCTGATAGTTTTCATTATCTGATGATTATTATGATTCAGCTTCTAGTATAGTATCATCTGATTATTCTGGCACAACACGAGACACTGACTGATATTTCTGAATTCATTTACTTGCGACACGTACATTTCATGTTTCTGGCCTCTATTCTGGAATCACTACTGGCATCACCTACAGGCATCACTACAGGCATCATTCATGTTCAGGCTGGACTCATCTTGATTTGCGTGTCGGGTCTTGGATCCACTTGTATTAGTCGGGGCGGGGAAATACTCGAGTAGACATGTAAACATTCCTATCTGGCATCATCAGGAATCACTCCCTCTGGTCTAATCTGGAATGATAGCAGCCGCGCACCCAGTGCGCGGTGAGCCGTACTTACCCCTAGCCGTTTACATGTCGAAACAAGTATTTCAAAGACACCGAGTTCATTCTTTATAGTCTGGACTCTCATACATTTCTTGACTTGTCTCACTTACATGTTTCTGGACTTGACTCACTACATGTTTTTCATGCTGGACTCACTACACGTTCATGTGCACGGACTTGATCTTAGCTTAGATTTCCTGTATCTTGCAGTTATTACTATCTTGCTCTGATATCCATGCATCTTTACCTTTATGCATCAGTTATTTATATATTTCCTGTTTCATACTTGCTTCATTCTTCTTGCTACTTGCTATAACTGTTTTATAGTTTTTATCATTTAAATGGAACTGCTGTTAGAGGTATACTTGCTCCAGTCCTGACTGGACATATTTTTTCCAGAGTATCCGGAGGAGTGGTGTCCGACGTTTTATGGACCTGAGCCTGTCGACGGTGCAGACAGGGATCCTCTAGTTTAGGAGTGATTTCCGGGTTGGTAGCCGGGATCACTAGGACCTTGTTGTTTTTATTAGCTTTAGCACCGGATTTGTCTCCGGTTTTGGATAGAGACCTTGTATTATATATTATTTTGGATGATGTATTATTATTATGGATGTTGTGGTTGTTGTAGTAGTTGGTGATGGTTAGACTTTTTAGTTGTTAGACTCTCTGTGTTATCTTATCGTGCTTAGATTCGTGATTGAGTATATTGTGATTATTATTTGATATTGCTCCTCCGTTTGGAGTTGAGATCTTGACAGGTTTATATATTGATTGTGTGGTTGCCCTCCTTTTGGAGAGGTCATGGCCGATTTTTGTGTAAGATTATTATCTAGATAGTTGACCTAGACAGCGTTCTACCGCCGATGCTGCGGCGTAGGCTGGACGTACCCACGACTCATGCCCGATTTTCCGGGTGCGGGTCATGACACATTTTTGGTGGCGGCCCATGCAGGTCTCGATTCGCAATTAGTGCGATATCGTGGTGGTACAACAACTTAGTTGTACTGCTGCGAGCCTGCAATAGGATCTAGGATGAGAGTGTACTCAATCACGACTAGGAACAATTCCAATCTAATTATTCTGAAATTGCTTCTTTTGAAATATTACCGTCCTTCTTTGATGATATCGTATCTTGCACCGTATTGACTTCTTTTGATCTGTGTTCAGGATGCCTCCGAAGACACGATCCCATCGTACCGTTCCAGCAGTTGCCACTGAGAGGTCTGCTACCCTTCGTCCAGCGCATATTCAGGCAGCTGCTACCGCTCCATTCACTACTCTTGCCGTTGAGGGAGCATCTGTTTCTCTCGGGGATCCTCCTTCACCTGTCGATCCGAGGACTACCCCTGTCGTTCCGGTGGTTCCTCCACCACTTCCTGCTCCAGTAGATGCCGCGCAGTTGTTTGCGTTCTTCAGGGAGATGATGGACGCGCAGTACCGTCAGGTGGATGTGATGAGGCTGGGCATTGAGAACGCCCACCAGGTGGCCATGACGGCAGTGGATAGGGTGGCACAGGTTCAGCCACAGGCAGATCAGATTCAGCATCCGAGGCCGGGTAGTATCATCGACTTTCAGAGGATGCGGCCCAAGAAGTTCCGTGGTACAGAAGGGATCATGTACGCGGATGACTGGATAGAGCAGATCGAGGGGATCTTCAGGCTGGCATAGATTCCAGACAGTATGCAGATAGAGGCAGCGGGCAGTCAGATGTTCGACCTCGCTTTGACATGGTATCGCACAGATACGAGGATCGCGGCGCCAGGGCTTACTTGGGAGGCTTTCAAGAGCCTTTTTAAGGAAAAGTTTTTCCCAGATGTGGCGCTTAGTGCTTTGGAGAGCCAGTTCGAGGCACTCGTCCAAGGGAGCATAACGGTGGACGAGTACGCAGCAGAGTTCTGCCGTCTGGGCAGATTTGTGGATGGCTTGAGTGAGGCAGCCAAGGCGAGGAAGTTTCGCAAGGGCTTGGTTATGGCGGTCAAGTCTTTGACCAGGAGCGACCGCGAGGCGACTTTCGAGCAGATAGTAGGAGATGCTCAGAGAGCAGAGGATGACTTGGAGCTCAAGTCCAAGAGAGGCAGGGATGATTCAGGCAGAGCGAGTGGTAGTGCGGGACCAGCTAAACGTCCCTATGTACAGAAGGCAGCACAGCAGGGTCAGGATCAGAGGGTGCCCACTTGTGCCTACTGCAGGAAGGCAGAACACACTTGGGATGTTTGTAGGAGGAGGCTGAAGGTGTATTTGTTTTGTGGATCCGCTGCTCACCAGATGCGAGATTGCCCCACTGCACCTCCATTTGGTGGAGCACAGGATCAGGGAGTTGGAGCTAGGCCACCAGTAGCACAGCATCATGCCCCGCACCAGCAGAGGGATACACCCCAGCAGGGCAGGGCTTATGCGTTGACGATCGAGGAGGCCGATGCTACGGGTGTCGGGTTAGCAGGTTTGTCTCTTGTTTCTTCTTCCTGTCCTTTTCTATTCCTTGTGGTATGCTTCATTAGTACCTGTTAGACTTTTCTTTGTGCTGTGGTAGATAGTGTAGTGACCCTGATTGAGACTGTGATAACACGACCAGTAGGACCCTGATCTTGTATGTTGTTTAGGTAGAATTTCTTGACTGTGATTGTTGGGGGTTTGACCTAGGAGTGTGATTGACTTTAAATTTCGAGGAAAAAATTTTCTAAGGAGGATAGGCTTGTCACCACCCAATTTCCTGAGCCGGATATTTTTTTTATTTTTTAATTTAGTTATTTGTGTATTATTTATATTTAATTGTATTTATAATTAATTATTGATTGTATTATATTTTTATTGTTTGTTTTAGGGTTTTGGCTAGCCTGGACCCATGTCAGACCCTAGTGGACCCATGTCCGACCCAGCCCACACCCTTATGAGAATTATTTTGGGGCTTAGAAATATTTATTTTATTTTTAGAAGGTTAGTGGGAGAAATTTGGAGCTAGTTTGAGTGCTTTTGGAACCCGGAACCCAAAACCGAGAGTTAGGAGGGCATTTTGGGTATTTTTGAGACTTGTAAACCCTTATTACATGTAAGACCCGACCCCTATCCCCCATTCCCACCCGTGGACAGCAGGATCAGCCCTCCCCATTCCCATTTCCTTCTTCTTCTTCATTCCTCTTCTTCTCCACTTCTTCTTTCTTCTTCTTTCTTCTCCAAAGTAAGTTCTTCTTCACTTTTCTTCCTTCTTTCTTCCATTTCTTCTTCCTAATTGAACCCTAACCCTACATTTTTCCCTAACCTAGGTGTGAGGAGCTTAGATCTAGTGTGGGAGCTAAATTTGGTGGCTTGGAGCTTGAGGGAGGTGATTTCTAGGGGTTGTGAGACTTTGGCCTTGGGATTCCAACTCCCAAGAGGTAAAACCTAACTTTCCCCTTCCTAATTATTTTTGTGTAGTGTAATTAGTGTTGTAGAACCTTCCTAGACCCTTAGGCTACCCGTGGGAGGAAGTTGGAACTAGTTGGGTAGTGTTTGGAGACTTTAACACTAGGTTTTGTGTTAATTTCGAGTGAAATCCGAATTTGGCCCAATTTTGGGTGATACCCTAGGTTAGATGGACCTAGGTAGACGTTGTCGGGTGTCTTGAGGGTGAGTTCGTGTCTCCGTTCGGACACGGGAAGCCGCATCGCGGAGAAACGGGCGTTTCGGGCGAAATTGGGGCTTTTCATCGTCGCCGATTCTAAGTGCGTGCGCGTTTTCGCCACGGGCCTAGAATCGACGCGGGAGCACATTTTCTAGGATCTAGACATCGTGTAGAGCGCGTGTGTAAATTTTGGGCCGATTCCGAGTTCGTTTGGTGTGCGTTTCAGGAGGTTTTCCGAGCCGCGTACCACGTGTTCGTCGAAATGACCGAACGGCCATTTCGACTTGGGTTCCTCGTTTCGGGCTTGTGCGCGCGTTGGGTTAGTATCGGGGAGTGTGTGCTAGAGTTTTCGAGTTATATTTTATATATTTTAGGGTATTTGTGAGTGTCGGGGTCGTTGGGCGTGAGTGGGGCGTGTGGTTTGAGTGTTGTGGTTGAGTGTGTGTCTTTATATATATATATATTTATATGTGTCTATATATATATATATATATATATATATATATATATATATATATATATATATATATATATATATATATATATATATATTTATATATATGTATGTGTGTTTATGTATATATATTTATGTATATATGTGTGTATTTATATCTATGTGCTTGTGTGTGTATACGTCTATGTGTATATATATATGTATATGTGTAAGTGTGCTTGTGTGTGTATATGTATATATATATATATAGGTGTATGGATATATATAGTTGAGAGTGTGTGTAGATATATATAGATATGTATATATATTGAGTGTGTATATATATATATAACTATGTATATATATATGTATGTGTGTGTGTGTGTTGTTATGTGTTTTAGTGTGTGTGTGAGTGTGTTAGTGTGTGTTAGTATATAGAGATATAGGTGTGTATATATATGTATCTAGTTGATATATATATAGATATAGATATATGTATATATATATATATAGAGTGATATATATATACGTATATAGGAGTGTGTGTGTGTGTGTGTTTGAGAGAGGGGGGGAGTGCCCAGCAAACTGGACAGCAGCTGCAGCAGCAGCTTTGCTGCTCCAGCAGCGCACGCAGCAGTAGCCGCTGCAGCGAGCAGCAGCAGCCGCGCAGGCGCCGCGGCGAGCGCCGCGGCAGCAGATCGCTGCAGCGCTCGCGCAGCAGCAGCAGCAGCAGAACAGCTTCAGCAGCAGCAGTAAATGCTGCAGTAGCAGCAGTACAAGCCAGGCATCAGCAGCAGCAGTTTACGCAGCAATGCGAGGGAGAAAGAGATAGATATAGACATATAGATACATATATCTATAGATGAATAGTTAGATAGATTATGGATAGATTAGATAGATAGACACATAGCTAGATAACTAGTAGATAGATAGATAAGTAAATAGTTAAGTAGTTAGATAGATGCATAGATAGATAAATAGATACGTATATAGATAGATAGGTATCTATGTTTTAATAGATAAATAGGTATATAGTTAGATAGATTGATAAATAGATGAGTAGATTCATAGATAGAAAATAGATAGATAGTTAGATAACTAGATAGATAGATAATAATTAGATAGTTAGATAGTTAAATAGATAAGTAGATAGATAGATGGACATAGATAGCTACCTAGATATAATAGGTAGATAGATTTATTAATAGATTGATAGATTCATAAATAGATAGATAGTTGATAGATAGAAAGGCATAGATAGATAGATACGATAGGTATTTGGATATATCTATCTATAGGTATAGATATATAAATACATATAACTAGATATATTATAGCTAGATATATAGATATGCAAGGTAAGGTAAGGTAAGGTAAGGTATTGGGTATATCTATATAGGTATATGCCCATATGTATTAGATATCTATATTTTAGCCTAGATTATAGCTAGACATATATGTTTGTGCATAGTAAGTTAGCTAGAGGGGTAGTCGGGTTGAGTTTAGAGCGGTATCTCAATACCTTGAGATATCCAAGGTATTGAGTTTCGAGCGGGGTTTTTGAGCATTAGCCTAGGAAATATCTTGGAGTGATTTTTATATGCTTATGTGTATATATTTACGCGTGCTAGCATAGGTTTTAGAGGGTATAGGCGGGGTATATAGCGTAGGTTGAGGTATCGGATACCGAGGGTATCCCGGTATCTCAAGGAGGCGAGTTTGTGAGTTTTCTAGCTTAATGACCTCGGTTTGACCTAGAATTTCAGGAGCACCCTAGTTTGACCCAGACTTGACCGTAGTTGACTCGGTTGACCGCCAAAGTCAACTTTTGACCTAGTTTGACCCAGAGTTGACTTTTTGGACCAAGAGTTGACTTTTTAACCCAGATTTCACCGGTTTGACCCGTTTGACCTAGAACGACCCTAGAAGCCTATTTTTAATTATTTTATATCTGTTTAACTCATTAGAACCCTGTTTAACCTTGCTTTTCGCATTAGGTCCTTGCGATACCGGTTCGGATCGCCAGTTGCTCAGGACGTCAGGCGAGTACATTCTCTGATAGTTTTCATTATCTGATGATTATTATGATTCAGCTTCTAGTATAGTATCATCTGATTATTCTGGCACAACACGAGACACTGACTGATATTTCTGGATTCATTTACTTACGACACGTACATTTTATGTTTCTGGCCTCTATTCTGGAATCACTACTGGCATCACCTACAGACATCATTCATGTTTAGGCTGGACTCATCTTGATTTGCGTGTCGGGTCTTGGATCCACTTGTATTAGTCGGGGCGGAGAAATACTCGAGTAGACATGTAAACATTCCTATCTGGCATCATCAGGAATCACTCCCTCTGGTCTAATCTGGAATGATAGCAGCCGCGCACCCAGTGCACGGTGAGCCGTACTTACCCCTAGCCGTTTACATATCGAAACAAGTATTTCAAAGACACCGAGTTCATTCTTTATAGTCTGGACTCTCATGCATTTCTTGACTTGTCTCACTTACATATTTCTGGACTTGACTCACTACATATTTTTCATGCTGGACTCACTACACGTTCATGTGCACGGACTTGATCTTAGCTTAGATTTCCTGTATCTTGCAGTTATTACTATCTTGCTCTGATATCCATGCATCTTTACCTTTATGCATCAGTTATTTATATATTTCCTGTTTCATACTTGCTTCATTCTTCTTGCTACTTGCTATAACTGTTTTATAGTTTTTATCATTTAAATGGAACTGCTGTTAGAGGTATACTTGCTCCAGTCCTGACTGGACATATTTTTTCCAGAGTATCCGGAGGAGTGGTGTCCGACGTTTTATGGACCTGAGCCTGTCGACGGTGCAGACAGGGATCCTCTAGTTTAGGAGTGATTTCCGGGTTGGTAGCCGGGATCACTAGGACCTTGTTGTTTTTATTAGCTTTAGCACCGGATTTGTCTCCGGTTTTGGATAGAGACCTTGTATTGTATATTATTTTGGATGATGTATTATTATTATGGATGTTGTGGTTGTTGTAGTAGTTGGTGATGGTTAGACTTTTTAGTTGTTAGACTCTCTGTGTTATCTTATCGTGCTTAGATTCGTGATTGAGTATATTGTGATTATTATTTGATATTGCTCCTCCATTTGGAGTTGAGATCTTGACAGGTTTATATATTGATTGTGTGGTTGCCCTTCTTTTGGAGAGGTCATGGCCGATTTTTGTGTGAGATTATTATCTAGATAGTTGACCTAGGCAGCGTTCTACCGCCGATGCTGCGGCGTAGGCTGGACGTACCCACGACATGCCCGATTTTCCGGGTGCGGGTCGTGACAATACAGGACATGAGCACTAGCAGGAGCAGGAGCAGACACTGGAGCAGTACCAGATCCAGTAGACGAGTGATCATCGAGGGTATCTTTTGAGTATCTACTGTTCCATACTCAGTATTTGCTGTGGTTATCTTTATTCTTGTATCTTGACAGATGTATCAGACTCATTAGCGGGTTATTTCCCAAGTTTATATTTTATTGAGATTGACCTTGCTTTATGATTCTGACATTGTTGTATTCATTTCTATAGATGAGATTAGTATATCTAGACCCTTATTGTTGTATTACAGCTTAAGTACGCCCTGATGGATCCATTAAATTGTATTTGTCCATCAGTATGTGCTGCTGGTCATTGCCACGTGTCTAGTCCCTCGATATTTTGGGACTGGGGCGTGACACGTTTACATGTCGAAACAGGTATTTCAGAGACACGAGTTCATTCTTTCTAGTCTGGACTCACTTGTATTTCTTGACTGGTCTCACTTATACTTTCTGGACTTGACTCATTATATTTACTCTTGCTGGACTCACTACACGTTCTTGTGCACATACTTGCTCTTAGTTTAGATTTCTTGTATCTTGCAGTCATTACTATCTTGCTTCTGATTTTCATGCATCTTTACCTTTATACACCAATGATATATATATATTTCCTTATTCATACTTTATTTCCTTCACCTTGCTACTTGCTACAACTGCTTTATAGTTTTTATCATTTAACTGGAACTGCTGTTAGAGGTGTACTTGCTCTAATCCTGACTGGATATATTTTCAGAGGATCCAGAGTATTGGTGTCCGACGTTTTATGGACCTCAGCCTGTCGATGGTGTAGACAGGGACCCCCTAGTTCAGGAGTGATTTCCGGGTTGGTAGCAGGGATCACTAGGACCTCAGTTGTTGTTTTTATTAGCTTTTGCTACCGGATTTGTCCCCTGCTTTTGGTTTGAGACTTGTATTGTATTTGATTTAGAATGTTGTTGTATTATTATTATTATTGTTGTTGTTATTGTTTTAGTAGCAGTTGTTAAGACTTTATAGTTGTTAGACTTTTGTGTTATCTTATCGTGCTTAGATTCATGATTGAGTACTTGTGTTATCTTTATCATATTGCTCCTCCATTTGGAGTTAAGATCTTAACAGGTACCTATATTATTGTGTGAGATTGTTAGCTAGATAGTAGACCTAGACAGCGTTCTACCGTCGATGCTGCGGCGTAGGCTGGACGTACCCACGACTCATGCCCATTTTTTTGGGTGCGGGTCGTGACACTGATGGTGACATCCTGTAGACTATCTCAGAAACTAGCTCTGCCCCAGGAATCATATCAATGTAGAACTTTACGTCTTGAACTGGTGGCATGCCTGGAAGCTCGTCGGGAAATACGTCTGGGAACTCGCAGACAACTCTGGGTAACTGCACCTCCTCGTCTACTGTCATCCTCAGGGATAACTGACGGAGACTCCACGTCACCTCTCAAAAATGAGAACTCCTCCTCTCCAGGAACACGAAAGATAACTTTGCCAGTACAACAATCTATCTTCGCGTATCACGCACTCAACCAATCTATTCCTAGGACTAAATCTTAGTCGCCCACAGAAAACTCTATCAGCCTAACAGGAAACTCTCTACCGCACACTACGACTCGATGTGAGGCGTAAACTCTATTTACTCCTACGAGACTGTTACCAGTAAGAATATTCAACCTTACAGGTAAGGACTCGGATTCCAAGCGAACTCGTGTCGCAAATCTTATAGAAATAAACGAGTGCGATGCGCCAGAATCAAATAATATGGAAGCTGAATACGAATGTAAGAGAATAGTACCTGCAACCACCTCTCCAGCTGCTAGCGCCTTTTCGTAAGACATCCCAAAAGTGTGTCCTTGCCCTCTGGGCACTGGTCCCCTCTACTGCTGGCCTCTCTGCCTAGCCTAAGCCTGGGCCTGTGCATACTGTTATAGCCTCTGCTGTTGGAACGTCTGGGACTGCATCGGTAAAGGCCTCGGGGCTTGCTGCTACTGTACCGGTGACGGTGCCCTGAACTGCGGAGCTGTTGACTGGACTGATGATGGTCTAGCTGAAGCCCTTTGGGGATAAATACTAATCATATGTCATGCTCAACCACATGCAAGACACAAACCATGTGCCGTATGGTACTTTGCGAAAATGTGACTTGGCTTCCAATAGTGGGAACACTCGACGGAAGAATACTGCCTCTGCTGTGGAGGACGAGTCTGAGAAGACTGCTGAACCAAAGTTGTCCTACTCGGTGACCCGATCGATAAAGCTCAAACTGTCGGAGCTGGTGCCAAAGACTGGGTAGAAGATCCCCTCTGAATATGAGGCATCTTCTGGCCCCCAACTCTGTCGACTATCCTCTGGGAGGTGTACTCGTGCCTCCTCGCTACTCTCATCACAACATCCAATGTCTATAACTCATGGTGCTCTACTTCCAGTATGATCTCGAGATAAAGTCCTTGCTGGAACCTCCTCGCTCGGTCCAACTCGGTCGCCACCAAGGTGGGAGCAAACCGACTGAGCCTAGCAAACTCTGTCGCATAGCCATCGACGGTTCTACCCATCTACTTGAGGTTGTTAAACCTCAGCTGAAAGTCATAACGCGACACCGCATCGTAGTATTGGGTCTGAAACCTCTCGCTGAAGTCCTCCCATAGAATCAGCGGTGTTAGTGAAACCTCCTTAGCTGCCCACCAGTCGCATGCTAAATCTAAAAATTGCAGCCTAACCACTACCACTCGCTCCCTAGCCAGAACTTCTACTGCCTCAAGTATGGCCTCAATATCCTGGAGCCACATATCAGACGCAATCGTTTCTCAGTACCATAAAAGTACGGGGGATGGAGACGTTTGAAGCTGTTCGCAGAAATATAGATCTGAGAACCTCCTCGCGTTATGACCATCTGGACTGACTGAGTGAGAACGTCACTTTGTCGCTGGTGAGTCACCATAAAACCCGTCAGAATGTCCATCAGTACTCGAACCACATCTGGCTACTCTGGTTGCAAGGGTACTTCCTGTGGATCGGGTTGAACATACTGCCCAGCCTCTGGATCTACCATCGACTCTACTCCTGAATGCTAAGGCTGAGCCCCAGGAATTGACTCACTATCAGGATGCTGACCTACCATCGTTTGAACTCGTACGATCTGGTCAGAAGGACTAAAAACAGTGCCCCTGAAAGTCAAAGGACACAAGGATCAAAATCGAGGAACAAGATATGGCAAGGATGAAGTAGATGCCAGGTAAAAGATCTGAGGTATATGATAGTCCGAAAAGAGATTAAGAATGTATGATTTAGGATTAAGACATTTAATCACTGATAATCCCCACATGTCTGAATACTAGACCTCCATGGGCCACTACTAAAATCCAGTTAGGCCCCGGGCCCAGAATATTAAAAAATAGGGGACGACAAAGCCAACTACGTATACCAGAGTACTCCAGTACCCTGAAATATTGTCACAACTGTGAATAGACATAGGGGTTAATACTGCAAGTCATCAGTCAACCTAGGTCAAGCAATCCTAGGGTCTCAATCACAAGCATGAAATCATAATATACAAGAAAATATGATCATCAGAAGCAAAATAGTAAAGCGTCCCAAACCATATATACATAGTTGATCATGAAGCTAGTAATACAAAATGGAGAAGTACCATGAGTATAAGTCATACATGATCAACTTTAGCTATAGTCTAGAATATGCTAATCATGCCATGCCCAGTGGACGATGTCTCAAGTCCAAAATATGAGCTAACAGGTGCTCGGGACTAAATGCCACAAAAGAATATGTACAATAAGTGGGAGAAAAAACTAGAAACCCACTCAATCGGTCTGGTGCTCCGTGTGGTTACCATCCTCGGGAATAGATGGAAGATCCTCTGGCTCTGCTACCGGATCTGGCCAAGCAAAACCAGTGGGGTAGGACCCCAAATAGCAAGTACCATGAATAAGGCCAAACTAATAAACTAAAACCAGTAATACAATATAGAGCTACAATATCCTAAACAACATGTACTACCTGGTATAATGTAAAGTGCACCAGAGAAACAAGAAAATAAAAGGGAAACATGTAAAGAAAATTGGACGGGTGACATGTACAAGATCATACAAGGTGAACATATACAGGATCATGCAAGGTGAACAGAGACATATAAATAAACTGGTACAAGTAGCATATGCAGTAACTGGACGAGAATAGTAACAAGAACATATATAGTACAGTGTCGGGATCATGACAAGGTAAATATATAGGGAACAGTGCATATAAAATAAAATGACATACAAGACACTAGGAATGGGTGCACCTTGACGGGTCACCGTTAGGCAAGCAAGGCAATATAAGACAGTAAATGGACTCCATCCATCAATCACGGCCAAGCAAGAAGTACGGCTTGCTACTTTAGCTAACTAGGGTTATCACAAGTCCTAATTACTAAGAAATATAATTTAGGATTTTCGTACGGTTGCATGTCTTATAGACTATCCAAGCTACCCAAACATTGGACGACGGTAAATTAAATAATAGTGGATACACCATCCCCAGGAGAGATGTGCACCTAAATCCAAGTCACACAAAGGTAAACCTGATAAAGTCAATCCAGTATGCCCCACATGATTGTGAGCTAAAAATATGCACTACTCGACGACATGCTACAAGTCCATCTATCAGTAAAATATTGTCGGGGCACGGGACTGCATGTAACCAGGAGATCCTCCCCCAAAGCTCTAATCATTTAAGTTAGTTATTAACCTTAGCAGTTTATTTCAGGATTACGGGTGTAGCATTCTGCAGAATCTATCCTAGACATGATACTCCCCGCAGGGATGAACTAAATAAGATAATATATTGGCAAGCACAAGCGCAAGACTATACGAGAATACAACCAAACAGTTATAGGCATGGCGAGCATGTACTGTAACAAGCCACAACAAGTAATATACGAGACATGTGTATAATGGGTAGGAGGCCCAAACTATACCGGGACTGGTCAAGACAGATGTATAATGAGTAAGTGTCCCCAAATCTATACATAGCAGGTGTATAATGGGTAAGTGGAGCCAAAACTATACATGATATTAAGCCAATACTGGTACAAGCAATGCACATGAGTGCACCATGACGGATTACTATCAAGAATATAGAAGACAAGTGTATAATGGGTAGGTATCCAAAACTACACATGAAGTCGGGACTGGTATAATGTGTAGGTGTCCCAAACTATACATAAATCAGGGATGGGTCGAGTATACATAATAGACAAGCGGAGCTGGAAAAACAAGAAAATATATACGTGCAATATGCACGCAAGCGCCAATCGACAAATAGTGAAAAGTACAATGAAAAAAATAAAACGCATACAAAAGAGTACATAACCGGTATAGCGTCGGTATATTACAATATACCGTCGGTATGTCGTCCAAGGCAAATCTAGAAAAATAGGAAGAACGAGTCAGGGCAATCTGTATACCGTCATTATACTCCAGTATACCGTCGGTATACTGGTCTAGAGATAGCAAAAATAAAGCAAGTTTTGGATTCCAACAAATCGGTATACTGTCGGTATACTACAGTGTACCGTCAGAATGCCGATCCAAGTCACAGCAGGTTCTAGGATTCCAAGTCGGACCAAATCGGTATACCGTCGGTATACACCAGTATACCATCGGTATGTCGGTTCCCATAGGCAATTCTAGGAAAAGTCAAATCAAGATGGATATTTCGAAACTGAAATCACGTCTCGAAACTTAACAGAAACTGGTCTAGCAAGATGTCAAGTCTAATGATAAGTCTCATTTAACATATATACTAAGTCTTATGGCAATTATTCTAATTATTCTTTTTGACACCGAGTTACCTAACCGGTAAATATCAGAGTTTCTACCAAAAAAGTCGAAACAAGCTCAAAACTAATTTCTAAAACTAGCTCATGACGGGAAATCACTAAAGAAACATATTTAACAAAACAACTAGCATGTAATTCTAAGCATAAGCCACCAAGGAAATCGAAAACTATAGTAAAGTAAAGTCGTTCTAGATTTTGGCAAGATATACTTGCCTCTAGTAACGCTCACAGTCTTAACCTTCAACTCTACCACCAAGAGGGATTCAAAAACCACACTCTTAGGCCTCAAGACCCAGCTCCTAGCTCTCGCAAGAAAAGGAGAGAAAATAAAGAAGTGAAGGAAGAAAGAAAAGAGAGAGGAGAGAGAAAATCAACTCATATATATATAAGAGGTAATTTAATTATGACCGTCCAATCTTCCTCGCCAGCGATCCACGTCATGAGATTAAATCAATCTCGACCACTCAAAATAAAACTAAGAAACCAATGGATAATAAAAAGTATCGAATCCTATTCACGAAAATATCTCACAAAAAATCTCAAAAAATCTCAAAAGCAAAATAAATATCCGTCGAACGGTATGCCGGAGTATACCGCCGGTATGCCGGTCATATAGTAAAGTTTTAAATTTAAATTATTTTTGAATTCTACGAGATCAAATAAAACACAATACATATAATATAAAATACATATCCATATATCAATACAGATACTGTGAGACGGGTCTCACAGTTTGGCACAACTTTGATGTGCATACCAATAAGAAAGCTATTACATTTGTGACACTAAAACAATTTAGAAAAGAAAAAAATAGTTTAGAAAAATTGCTAAATTTTTTGAATCTAAGTTCTAAAGTAGAGATTACTTTGAGTACAAGCTGAAATGGTCATTCTATCAAAAATGTGTAAATAGTCCTAAGCGACATAGTATTTAAGTGTCTTCGGACCACTGCTAGCTGAAAACCGGTCCCTAAAACTTACCCAACTTAATTAAAATCTTATAAACTAAAGATTTATTAATATTGATTAGCAAATTCATTCAAAATATTGATCTACTACTCTAGATTGTCATATTGATTAAATACACTATTCTTACATAACATTAGATTGTCACATTGTCATTATGGCTGTTATAAATGAGTTTTCTAATATCAAGCCTAAAAAGTTTAATGATTATTTCTTCAAGAGGTGACAGAGCCATATGTGATTTTGGCCCATTACCTTGGGGCTAAATCAATAATTGATATAATTACACATATGTTAAATGATTTCGATGACACGGAGTATGATTTAGGAGTAGCCCAAGCATCTGACTTAGTCAAACCAAATTCTCCTAAAGAAATAGACTATAATTAGTTTCATATAGTTTAAAGTATTATATCTGAGTCATTATATGGCATATTCTTCGGATATAAAAGCACTAAAGAACACTAAGATCCAGTAGAAGGAGAATAAGGGTTCACGTGTGGAACAACTTATAAGATACTCATAAGATGATATGTGTCACACCTGATTCTAGATTTGGTATTTCTTGAATTTTTGAGATTTAAATTTTCTCGATAATGTATTCCTGTTGTATTTCTCATGTTGGTTCATGTTATTTTATTTATTGTTATTTTTTTGTAGAGAAAGACTACCCGAGACCAGTAGAATACCCATTGGCAGTACCATAGACCCGGTTTAGGGCCGCATATAAAATGGACACTTGGTTCGGTTCGTTTGACTGAACCCAAGACTAAACCATCTTTCCCTCCTCTTAGTATATATTTGAGTATTTTCTCTCCTCACTCATTTTCTCATTTCACTCTTCTTGCTTCCTTCTTCCTCCTCTCCCTCAAGATCCCTCTAGCCAAACCCTAACCCTAGAAAGAAGTTGTTGTGACTTGGAACGTGAGAGGTAGAGGCTAGGAATCACCCAATGCAAGTACATCTTGCTCAATGATGAAGCCTTGTTTTTTGGATTTTTGTATATATATTGTTTTAAAAATATATTTGATGGAAAATATTCTCATTGAGTTGCTAATCGTATTTAGTTCTTGGAGTTTTGGATTTTGATGAGTATATTTGAGTATATCTGAAATTGAAGTTTAGGGTTTTAAGGGTTCCATATGTTTTTCGTGGTTTTGATCTACTAAAACTTGGTGTTTTGAAAAAAATAGTTTTTGTGGTTGATGGAACACTTTATTTCGAGCATTTTGGCTTTTGGTTCACTTGATTCGGAGTTAAAAATGATGTTTTTATGAATGAAACAATTTTTTGAATTTTTGGATTTTTTTATGAGTTTTTCCATAAAATTGTGTTGTTTTGGGACGAAGGAGTTCCATGCGCCCGACTGCATGCGTCCCTTCCAGCATGACCCTAAGCTGAATGCATAGAACACTGAATGCATGAGATTTTTCATAGAGCGAAAGCTCATGCGGCTAGAAGCTCATGCGGCCAGTTTGTCATTTGACTTAGAAGCTACATATGTGTCATTTCCTTGCACATATTTTTGTGTGTGCACATTTTTATGATTTTGTCTTTTCTCTGACACACTTTATTGTCACATCAATCACTTTATGTCACTTCTCTGACATGCACTGATGACCCATAACTTAGCACTTGTCCCCAATAGTGGACTTTGTTTTGAGCATGCGCCCAATTTGTCCATGCGGCGGCCTGTTGCATGCAGCCAGTTGGTTCATGCGGCAGCTCGTCTATGCACCCAGCTCCATGCGACTAGTGGGCGCATGCTGCCATGAATTCTTGTGCGTATTTTGTGTTACTTTTAATTATGTTCATTTAATAATTACTTTTAGTGATTATTGTTGTGTGCTTTCTTATGTTGATACAAGTTTATGTTACCAGACAAGTTTTGTATGTAATTTATGAGACAAGTTTATGCACAAGTTTACAATCCTCACAATATCGTTATAGAAGCATAAAAAATATGCTACAGATCTATACGCAGTATCTCAGTGCTGCGTGGCATAAAAAATATGACTTCAGAGCCATCGGCGTACAACAGGGCTTTATCGCTAGTACAGCGTAAAATATAGCTCCAGAGCAACCCGCGTAATGCAGTATTTTCATACTGCCCCAGCGTAAAAAGGTTGCTATCTCGCCTTTATGGCATAAAACTTATCTGCTTTCAATGCAGCATAGAAGAGTATGAGGAATGCTTCGTATTCCTCGAATGAACCTGTCAAATCATGCAGTGAACCTGACTCCTGACAATGAGTATTGCACAGCTATCCAGACGACAGCTGTAATAATGGTTCGGCACAGAGACCCAAACCGTCGTTTAGTGATGTTTCCCTGATACAAATATGCTTTTACACATACAAGGGAATACGCTGCCTAGTTTTACACAGGCAGATGTGAGCTTTTACGCTCAGCAGAAGACAAAACGAACTGCCACGTCAAAAGTTGCTCTTCGTACAGAGCTCGAGGCACGTCTCTACATTTAATGCTCAGAATGGTGGCAGATCTTCGTACAGAGCTCGAGGCACGTCTCTGCATTTAATGCTCAGAATGGGGGCAGATCTCTGCATTTAATGCACGAGATTTGGTTATATCTCTAAAGATTGGGCGAGCCATAATTACGGCTAATACGTCCACATCATCACCTCTGTATATTACACCATCAGGCTATTTTCAGCTATAGGAGCACGCGTACGCTATCTCCTTGATACGCCATCAGGCTATTTTCAGCTATAAGGAGCACGCTGTACGCTGTCTTCTTGAAACATGCCAACTCAGGCTATATTAGCATTTGTGCGTGATAAGGCTATTTGGTCCAGAATACGCTCAAGGCCTCAGTCAAGAAAGGAGGATCAGCTATCTTTTACGCTAGCTACCTATCCATACAGCATCAGGCTTCTACGCCTACAAGGCTTTTATGCCTACTTGGCTTCTACGCCAATTCGACAACCATTTGGCTTTTACGCCAACCTGACAACTATTTGGCTTCTACGCCATGGTGACAGTTATTGGCTTCTACGCCAACCTTTTCTACGCAAGGGGCAGTTACCTACGTGGCTTGCATGCCGTGATCTTTGCAGCAGTTATACATATTATCTTATGATGGGACACGCGTCACATGCTTATTCAGAAGATTATTTATACGTGGGTGGCAGTTATTATAACCGTCGCGTAAAAAGTGCCATACTCTCCACTCTCCGGCTTCTACGCCGACTGGATGGTTACTGTCACTAAAAATTCTATAAATAGAGACCTCTATTGACAGAGGTCCAAGGGTCAGAGATTCCAGGGGGGCAAAAATTTGGAGAAAAGGGGTCAGAAATTCCGGGGTCAAAAATTTGGAGAAAAGGGGTCAGAAATTCCAGGGTCAAAAAAATCGAAGAACAGAGAGAGAAGAGCTTAGACAGAGAGTAGCGATCGACGATTTTGGCATCGAACATCCACTCCCTCTTGCAATCTTGGAAGCATCTCCTTCTTCTACAGCACTTCTTCATCATCGTGTGGTCCAAGGGACAAAGTGATCGACTGCAGATCAAACTCCTATAGCAATATTTACCCAGATTAAAATTTGTACTTAACATCCTCGTATAGGATTAATAGTACTTCTTGTTTGTAAACCTAAGAAAGGGTTTTGTATAAACCTAGTTTTATTTCTTTCGTTTATTATCAAACACAAGATGACGACTCTGCTGGGGACGTCTTTCTTATCTGACGAGAAAGCAATTGCTCAACACGATGCGGTATCAGTAGGATCAATGAAGAAGACCTTGGTCGTTCAATTTGACCAATCTGCCTACGAAGATATGCTTCGAGAAGGGGGTAGCTCTCACTCTCTCTCTGTCCAAGATAACAGGAAATTGCGTAAGGTCTGGATGCCCCGGACATCCCCTACCATTCCTGCCGACTCTCTGGCTTCTCCGACCAGCAAGGTTGTAGCTTCGCAACCTCCGCACTCTGCGCGTAAAACTCTGTCTCCCGTCACTGACGGAATAGACACAACTTCTGGCAATGCCTCAGTGCTAATCCAGAAGTCTACTCCGTGCTCTGCGCGTAAAATTCAGTCTCCCGTATGTGACGTGGCAGACAAGATATCTGATAATGCCTCAGTGCCAAATCAGAAATTCCAAACGCGCTCTGCGCGTAAGAATGCATTTGCCCTCCGCGGAAAAGCAGATGGTCCCTGCAATCTACACAAGGGAAAACAAGTGGCGGACTATTCTCGGCCTTTACGCCAGCAACAGAAGAATCTGCCTGCTCTCCAGATTACGCGAGAAGCGGATGGCCGATTAAAAGGTTCCTCAATTTTACGCCAGCCTGAGCAGAGTTCCAAATTATGCCAGGCTAAACCCCTCAGCGTAAAGAAAGCCCGGTTTGCGGAGAGACACACTCCTCGGGGATTATCAGCTACTCAGATGGCTAACCTGTTGTATACAGGTGGCAGGGGAAAAGTTGGGGTGCCCAATATCCACATGTCAACTAATATAAAAGGGAGGAACAAACCTTCTTCCTCTTCTTCTTCTAATACTCCTGACTTGCGTGATTTTCTGAACCAGAAACACAAAGACAGGAGTCATAAACAGGCTTCAGTTCCCCTAACTGTCAAATGCGGGGAAATCCTGTGGGAAGATACATCAATGTCTAATGTCGTCATGACTTATGGGCCATATGAAGATTCTGTCTTTATTGTCCCGCCTACTCGCAGCAGTCAGCATCCAATAGTCTTCGGTCGCATGCGGAGCAAACCGACTGTACAAGAAGAATCTCGCGAATCTGATGCTGGAAAAATGCAAACCCACAGATATAGCCCACAAGCTTTGAAGATTATACAAAGCATGGGTTATGATTTGAAGTTGAAACAAGGCCTCAACTATGGAAAAGGTAGACGAACACTGTTGCATAGTAATCCTTACTGTCAACAAACTCGTTTTGGGTTGGGGTACACTACATCTCTTACAAATTCCAAACCTACAGAGGCTAAACCTGTACAACCAGAGGCAGGTCCTTCTAAATCAACTTCTGTGGGCAAATGCCACGATATGTCTGGGGGTAGTCTACCTCGACAAAATAGGGCAGTATCCAAAGCTGGGGGTAGAATTCCCTCTGAATCCGAAGATGATGCAACGATGGCGATCTTCCCGAAAGATCGTAGAACTCGGGCATCGGGAGCCCGAAGCCCGAAAAGGACTTCCTCCTTCAATGAAGATGACATCATTGAAATCTTTAATATGTTGATGAAGGAACACAAACTTCGGCTACCCAACATCAGATACCCTGAGAGGGTTGGCAAAGTCGATGACCCAGATTATTGTCTATTCCATCGGTACATTCATCACCCTACAAGGGCCTGCTATGTACTGAAAAGGAGAATTCAGGAGTTGATCGATGCCAAGGTCATCACTTTGCATCTATAAACGAGGGGACAATCACTGCAAATTGATTTCACTTTAACATGACAATTTGCTCCCTCAAGAAGATATCGGATTATTAGTCCCTAAAATTTCTCTAGTGGATTCTTCAGGTCTATCCCCACTCAGGAAAATCACTCCACAGTAAATTTTTCGGACATGAGTTCACGTCCATATTACCTCTGAATTATTGTCCAAACACTTCTTTATTTTCCCAGCCGAGTTTGTCATGTTCATATTACCTCTGAACAAACCTTCCTGGTCTAGCTATCCTATATCACGTCCATATTACCTCTGATATCGGTTGTCATCTCAACTTAACACCCGTACTTAACTCTAAGTACGCCAGTGGTGTTAGGTCCACAAAAACTGCCATGTCCATATTACCTCTGAGCAGATATGTACCTCCATTCCCAATGGAGTCACAACTCAAAAAGTTTGTCATGTTCATATTACCTCTGAACGAACTTTTTCGAGTTTTCGGCTATCGATTATCACGTCCATATTACCTCTGATATCGATTGTCATCTCAACTTAACACTCGTACTTAACTCTAAGTACGCCAGTGGTGTTAGGTCCACAAAAACTGTCATGTCTATATTACCTCTGGCAGGGCTTGTCCTAAAACTTATTACTTGCACTCTCGTGCGCAAAAAGTAATAGGTCCACAAAAATTCCCCTGTGGAATGCCCGCAATGGAAAAATAAAATATTTATTTCTATATAACCTCTGCACTATCCTCATTCATCCCTACAGAGTCGTATTTTATTGCGTCTATATTACCTCTGTCAGGATTTGTCTCAAACCTATTACTTGTAATAACGTGCACAAAAATTAATAGGTCCACTAAAAATCTTTCAGGGGGATATCCTCAACAAATACGGTATCGTACTACGTCCATATTACCTCTAGTACAATATCCAAAATTCATACAGACAATCATAAAGAAAAGGAGGGCCCTTATATGATTGCAAATGGCGCTTACAGATTAGCCAAGTCTAATGAAATTTTTTGGGCTACTATCTACTACAAATTCTCGAAGAAGTACTATACTTGATCTCCTTCGTTTAACGGAGTATGACGAAGATCTTATTCTGACGATACCATGCACAAAAGTTAGCTGGATCATATTCTATCAGGTTCATGTGACCTCCGAATAGATATCCTTAACTAATTTGTAAGCCTATCATGTTTATATTACCTCTGATAGTGTTTAGTATACAAATTTAGTTGGATTATATTCTTTCAGGT
This sequence comes from Iris macrosiphon, assembly GCA_036927795.1. Lineage (NCBI taxonomy): Eukaryota > Viridiplantae > Streptophyta > Magnoliopsida > Asparagales > Iridaceae > Iris > Iris macrosiphon. The sequence goes on along the minus strand of JAYESA010000016.1, from coordinate 118,176,056 downwards.
TCATGTTAACTCTGAATAGATTTACATTCAGCAAAACCTTAACGAAAGAATGTCATGTTAATGATACCTCTGATATCACTTTCACCCTAGCCTATCATATTCTAAAAATGATAGGCCCACAAAGTCAAAAAATGTGTCTTTATTATCTCCGAGAAATTACAGGAGAAATAAGAAATACATCATTTGGGAGGAGCAGTCAAATCACGGATCTTCTGCGCCAGTGCGGCCATTCTCTCATCCCTGGAGTTCAAGACGTCGGTGCAAGCCCGCTCCAATCTTGCCGCCTCATTGTTCAAAGCAGATAGCTCTGACCGAGAATGTACAAAACCTGCGTGGATGACACTTACATGTGTCAGGTTCTGCTGAGCCGTCTCCAGTCGAACCTTCAACACGTCTCAAGATGCCGACAAAGAGAGAGCCTTCTCCTCTGCTTGAGCGAGTTTATCTTTCAATCTGCGGACCCTCGCTGTCTCTTCCTCATATTCGGCTTTGCACTGAGTCAGCTGGGGAATGACATACTCCAATTTGGCACGCTCATGATCCATCTCCTGCTGCTGTTCCTGGACGGATTTGTTCAGAGATTCTATTTGCCCGGCAAGCTCTGCAGTTAAGGAGTCATACCTAGCTTGAGCGAGACCGTCAATGCTGCCTCGAGATAGCTGCAAATAATCGTTAATGGGTTGTTCCAAACCATTAACTATCTTCTCCAGCGTATCAGCTCTCCCAGCATCGTTGAAATCTCTGATCGGCGCTATCGCAAACTGGGAGGACCTCCTCAGAGCCTCGAAGCCTAGATTCTTCTCCAGCACCATTGATATCAGCGTTTTCAAGGTGGTGTAGAAAATACTAGTATACTGCTCAATTAGCATGGAGAGATCCGAATGGACACTAGGAGTGGCTACAATATCGATGAATCCCCCTCCAGGAATGACTACAGACGATGTTGCCACAGTCCTCGACTCAACAGATGGCGCGACAAAAGAAGAAGCGCCAACAACGGACGAATTGGCCGGTGTACTCAAAGGAGGCATTGTCGTAATGACAGGCTCGTCCTCCTCTCGAGATATCGGAACCATTTCGGGCGAGCCGGCACCCAAAAATGTTTTCTCTTCAAAGTCAGGCACCTCCGTGCCATAGACAGGAGCGGAAACAAAGCCGAAAGTTGCGTCGACGCTGTCCTCCCCTAGATGTCTTCCCCTAAAAAGAAGACAAGAGAAAGTTAATATCAACATGATGTTAATTTTTCTAAAAGAGGCATAAAGACGACATTTATCCATAGCCGATGGTATATATGTCGCGTCGGCAGCCAGTACAGCTAAATCATTTCTTAATGATGCTAAGCGAGCTGCCATACCTGGAGAAGGGGGTGCGCTAACTGACACTGGCAGATATTCCTCCAGGTCTTCACCGAGATCCACTCGAGGCTCATTGGGTAGAATCTCGCTGGGTATACTTACAGACGCGACAGGGGTTTCTCCCGTTGCCGGTCTGGATAAAGATATTCTTATTTGGCTGGGCCCCAAAGGCGATCTCGTACCACTACCTGAAGCGGTGGCAGCGACAGCAGCCTCGAGCAAAGATTCTCCGGTACTTCCAGCCGGAACTGTGGAGGTTCCCTCTCTAAAAGGCGAGGAACCTCTAATCAGAGGATCGTCCCCAACAGGGGAAACAACAGGCTCACTTCTAGGAGCCTCATGACTGGAAGTCCTATCAGGACCACCAACAGTCTTCTTTTTCTTGCGAGGGGAAGTCTCCTTCAGAACAGGAGCCCTTCTCTTACCAGAGATAACCAGAGGCTCTGCAGGCTGAGGTATTTCGCCTCTCGGTACTGCCAGCAAAGGCTCATCTGGATTGACAAAGTCTTCTTCTTTATCAGATGAAACTGATGGGACATCCTCTTTCCCTGCGGACTTAGAAGAGGGCATCCTAAAACTTCCACGCATATCAAAATTGCGATGAAAGGTATTGGTTGCCACATAAAACTGGGCATACGAGTGGAGGATGCGCAACTCCATAGAGAGTGAAGTCCGGGGCACAGTAAAAGCTGCTTCAGTATAACCCATTATGAAGTATCACCATCCTCTCGCTCCATCGATAATTCCACCCCTAGACTTGAAACTGTTGACGGCATTGCCCACGTGCAATTGGTCATACCCAAATTGCCTGGCGAACCGACTAGGCAGGTAGGGCTCCAAAAAGCATTGGTCTTCACTTCTGTACAATAAATGGGAAGGTCTAATGCAGACCAACCAATTAAAAGCTTCAGGAGAAAGAATGGTCTGCCCATCACCTGAGTCCTGAAGCCTGCTCCCCTGTTGATTAAGATGTATAATGGGGATGGTGCAGAAGAGCTTCCAACTATGAGCAAAATTTAGTGCCCGCCGACAGTCTAAAACTGTGGTCACGTTCCAGGTAGAATTCTTGTAATTTAACAAGAAATTATTCTCCGAACTACTGCCAAAGCCGGGAGACATCACCCTGGGGTTATGAAGAATTAACCATCCCATCAAATACATGAACGGTAATTCTACCCTGGGAAAGCTGTCACGCCGTGTTTCATCGGCAAGCAGCCCATCAGTACTGGCCCTCAGGCCAACTTGTATACGGCATACCATGGCAGAAAGAAGGCCCAATCTTGCCCCGAACATCAGACACACTGCAGGCCATAAGGTGTTGTGGTGAATGCGATCCGAAGATGCAATGCCGGGTACTACCAGTCGGCGCAGCCATATAGAGAGGAAGCCAGCCAGTTGAGCTTCCTTGGACAGAGGCCTGCGGCAATGCCCCAAATAACTGTAGGCTTTAGTGCCTGCAGGATATTTCCTTATCCCTTCATCGAGAATTTGATCTAAAGCCCCAGAGTCTTCAATAAGGTCATCGACTACTTGAGCACTAAGCACGCTCAAAAAGCTTAGAGGCTGATCCCTGGTATCCACGACTTTGTCTGGCCTAGCAGCCCTGGCCCGGTGAAAGAAGAGGTAGGACGCCCATTTATTGGTATGAGCCAAATCAGAGGGCTCATTATAAAAGGCGGTGCAAGCAAGGTAATGGCACATCAGCTCCTGGTACACTGCCACCACCTGAGGGTCTGTATCCCCTAGCTCCCTGTTGGTGGGAACATACTCTTCATAAGGAGTATCCCCCATTGGCAGTCTCGAAATCTCTGCCATCTTATGGAGGGCCAAACCCAACTCCCCTAGCGGAGTGGAGAAAGTCCCAGTGAGCGATATATATCGCTCCATCATAGCCAGAAATAGGTTGGGGTTGAGAGGTAACCCAATACTGGTAGCACTCACAGCACGTACAGACCAATGCTCTCTAGCTCAGTCTGAAAATGCTTCAGGGCCCAGGCAGCTAAACGAGCCCATCGAAGATTTGTAGGGGTAACCCACCCATTGGTCCGAGGATTAACCTTGGGGTATACTCCTCCATGCCCCATGAAGTCATTGCAGAAAGTCGATAATTGGACTGGTTGGAGTAGTGAAGTGTCTTCACTCGGGACACTGCCCGAAAACAATCCCCTGAAAGGCATCACAGGGCCTGAAGGGCGGCTCACAAATGATCCTTGGTCGGATCCTTTCTGGTAAAATATCTTCCCCGGTTGGCCGTGAAGATTGGGAGTCAGGGTCCACAACATCCTCCTGGGATGCGTGGCATGGAAGAATGCCGAGATAGGGTAATCTCTCAGCATCTTGGGCAGATACATGACCAAGCCCCCGGCAGAAAAAATCCAATTTTCTTTCTTGGGCTTCGTCTGGGATTGTTTGTCAATCATATCCCCGAAGAGGAAAGCCGGTTTTATGTATTATGTCCCGTCTATATACGCCAGGGGCTCTCTGTTGATCATGCTCAACAGCATTCGCTCTCCTTGAGACGATATCAGGATTCCCCTTCCTTCAGGATATTGGGGTCCAGAAATAGGAAATGTCACATGGGACAAATCCTCCAGGTAATTGGAGTGCAGCATCCAAGCAGCAGAACCCATCACCTCAGCCAACGGAGTTACATGCAAGTTAACTACAAAGTGCAAGAAAAATACGTCAGTTTCTATACTTGACCTCATAATCTTGCAGCTTATGCCAAAGAGCAACAGTCTGTGCTTTTACGTCAAGACTGTGAAAACTTGAGTTTTTACGCTGGAATCCATTTCCTAAGCGTAAAATTCAAGATTGGCAGTATACACAAAAATCAGACAGTCTGTGTTTTACGCCAGATTGCCAAAGTTTGAGTTATTATGCCAAAATTCTCATCCAGAGCATAATATTCAAAGTTTGTAGTATACGCCAAATTTCAACAGTCAAAGCTTTTACGCCAGACTGTGAAAATGTGGAGTTTTTTACGCTAACACATTAGAAATGTGGGCGTAAATGAGAAAACATCTATGTGCATC